>JASTTN010024489.1:139682-149908 GCA_030324115.1 Sorex maritimensis
TTTGGGACAGGGATTGGGCCTTGGGATGGAAACACCCCGAATTTGGTGGTGCAAAGGTGTAATGGTGGTGGGATTGCTGTTTGAATATTAAATGTAATTCGAATATTGTGAACTAACTTATAAAATTAAAAAAATTAAAAAAGAAAAAGGTGCAAGATTACTCAAGGTAAATAAAAGTGTATCATATAAGTGAAGATAAAAAAAAACAAGATGAGGCTAAGGTCACCCACATGATGAAGCTGGCTATGATAAATCTTTAACTCTCATATCTCTACCTTTCTGGTCTCCTTGAAGACTACTAATAATGAAATGATTTATAGTAATACACACACAGAAACTTTTGTCAAGTTTTTTCCTAATCCCCTAGGATTCACACATCAAATTAAAGATAGTTTATTTAGTATCAAAGCATGAGGCATCCCAAGGTCAAAAAGTATATGCGAATTAAAAAGACAAAAACGTGGTAATCTTACTTTATTCAACACACATCCCCCTCAATTGAAAAAAATCAGAGGTTTCAGGTCATCAAATGTAAAGAAAGCATAGTCATAGCTTGATATGTCCCGTCTGTATAAAACTGAGCCTGAACCTAGACTTTATCTCTTCCATTCATTCTTTCAATTTATTCCACAATCACATACAACAGGAAAAGAAGTAGTCTAAACAAGAGAGAGCAAAATATTTGATGACTTTTAGAAGAGTTGATTAGGACATCCTACTGTTTTTGTTTTCTTTGGTTCTGTTTTGTGGAGGGAGCTCTCAGTGTTCAAGGGGCTTTAAGGTCATGCTGACTGATAAGCCAATGAGTGTGGAAAGACTCAATGTTAGCTCCTGAGAATGTAGTATTTCTCCCACCCTTAGGAAATGAAGACCACCAGAGGCCATGCCCCCAAAATTCACAGGCCATGTGGTAGCGGGAGAGGAACTGGATTCCCTTTGTGCTATCTCTTCAGTTACATTGAAGGGCTTTTAACGATTAAGATAGGGGAAATTCTCTTTTGTGCCTCATCAGTGATACGTAAGACGTTTTAGATACAATTATGGTTGACATACTAGCCTTCTATACTAACTCTTCGTACTGTTCTGTTCCTAAACATTCTGTCAAAAAAAAAAAAAAACCTGCTGGATGTTGTTCACCTGTGAAATTGAGTATGCACCTAATTCAACTTTGCCAGACAGAAGGATTCACTGTGAACGATAAGAGAGTGATGTGAATCTGTAAGAGATACACGTATCATGTTGGAGTCTAATAGAAATATTTTAACCACTGGCCTGAATCCAATCTGCACAGTAATTTAATAGACTATCAACCACAAATGCAATCCATAAGGCAAGTAAATGGGTACCAAATGCAGTAGGTAATTTTCTGGGAATGGGATTGTTGAATCAAAGTAAAATATATAAAAAGGGAACATTAGATAGTCAAAGTCTTCCATAAGAAACAGTGACTAATCATATTTTTATGTCATGTACTTCAGAGAAATTTTATCAACACTGTAATACCTAATAAATCTTCAAATATTTCTTTCTGACCTGGAAATATACACAGAAGTAACTAATTACTTTTTCCAGTATATTTCATCTTGTTCCATAAAGAAACTAGAATGGGAATAAAACTTAGAACTAGAAATTTCTAACAAATATAAAATATATTGTTCTAATTATTTTATTCCTTTCAAAGTAACTTATTGTACTTAGTAGAGTTTAGATATCATTGTAGAATTGTAATTAAGGGAAATATTTTCAAACATACTTAAACTTTCATGAATAAAATTAGTGAGTTTACTTTATGCTCATAATTTAGAGAATTTTATAAATTCTCTGTGTTGTTATTAACTCTACTCAAAGTTTATTAAATTAAAATATTCAAATTTGGTAAATTATTTTATCATCATCTTCATCTCGTTGATCATGATTTTCTTGAGCAGTCTCAGTAACTTCCTCCATTCATCCTAGCCCTGAGATTTTAGAAGCCTCTCTTTACTCGTCCTTCCCAACAGTGCCGCATTGAAGGCTCTTTAAGAGTCAGGGGAATGAGACCCATCACTCTTACTGGTTTTGTCATATGAATACACCACCGGGAGTTTGCCAGGCTCTCCCATGAGAGCAGGAAACTCTTGGTAGCTTGCCAGGTTCTCCAAGATCTTGTAACTAGGCTACAAGATCCAGGGAGCTTGGTTTTATAGTCTCTGGATGTTGGCCAATTCTTCGTGTGACCACCTAGCTACTGGAAAATGGGGAATCTCGGCTCCGGAGCTATTCCGGTGTGGGGCTCTGCTCAGGGCACGCAGGAAACCCACCTCCTCCAAGAGGCCCCAATGAAGACAGCCAGGCGCAGGGACAAGAGACTGCAAATTATTTCATAAGGGGAAATATATAAAAACATAGAATGGAACTCCTGTATTTTTATTGTATAAATATATAAA
Source organism: Sorex maritimensis (assembly GCA_030324115.1). Taxonomy (NCBI): domain Eukaryota; kingdom Metazoa; phylum Chordata; class Mammalia; order Eulipotyphla; family Soricidae; genus Sorex; species Sorex maritimensis. The sequence continues at coordinate 142,109 of JASTTN010024489.1, forward strand.
GACCAAATGGACTGATTTATATAATTGTCAGAGTTTTCTAAAGATATAGGAGTAAAATATGTATTCTGATTGATCTTTCTAGATGATTAGAGGGGACTGGAGCAATAGCACAGCAGGTAGGGTGTTTGCCTTGCTTGTGGCCGATCTGGGTTCAATTCCCAGCTTCCCATATGGTCCCCTGAGTACTGCCAGGAATAACTCCTGTGCATCGCCAGGTGTGACCCAAAAAGCCAAAAGAAAAGAAAAGAAAGTCTAGATGATTAGATTATTTTATTATATCATGTACTCTGTACATAACAAAAATATTATCCAACAGACACACTGGTTAAATCTCAATCATATAATTTTATTCATATTAATCCATTGTATTCCTTCCCTATGCTACTGCACAGTAACATAAACAAATAACTTTTCTTAAGCAAATAAAAATCAATGAGGAATTTTGTTGTAAAACTAATTTCCCTCTGAGGTTTTATAAGAGGCTATTAAACATCTGATATAATGCAACTAAGACTGAGGTGGTGACACTGAAGATGGAACAAAAAAAGAAAGCTCTGCAACATATTCAGTGTGATGTTATAGTATGTCTAAATCTAATTTTAGGAAATAAATGTCAGTTGTTTCTTTATGATTCATAATAAAATGTTGGCAATACTTTGAAAAAGTACTTTAAATGAACCACTTTATAGTAATACTTTATAGAAAACCAAATAGTGACATTGAGCATATAAATGAAATGTGTGTGTATTTGCCTATTGGGAAAACTTTCCATTCCTTGAATGCTATGTGATAAATATAGTTTAATGTCAAAAGTTTCTATTGTGATTAATATTCCACTAGGTGGAATTAATTTCAGAATTTACCAGTTCATTGCAACTTTATTTTTATATTGTACTGTGCTCTAAACTTAAGGGAATGGGAGAATATGCTTGGTTGGATGAAAAGTAGAAGAAAATCAAAATATTTACTTAATTTCCTATATGATCTAAAGTACAAATCTTTAAATCTAACTAGGGATTTGATACATTAAACTGAAAACAGTTATGTAACAAATGCCCATATCAATAAAAGTAAGAAAGGTTTGAGCAGTGTTAAACATGGTCCTTGGAGGTAAGCTAATTAGTAAACTAGAGAGTATTAAAATTCTCCATTGCCATTTTGAACTAAAGAAGAAGACATCTACTAATGAAGTCCCCAGTGTATTAAAAGTCTAGTTCTGGCAGTATGTATATTGCTGTAGCTGAATTTCAACAATGTTGATACTTTAACAGAGATATGAGGCTTTAATCTATAAAAAAGGAAAAAAGGGTAAGAGTTCACATCAACATAAGTATTTCTTCCCTCCTGCTCTCCCTCACTCTTCCTTATTCCCTCCATCCCTCCTTCCCTCCTTTCCTTCCTCCCTTCCTTCCTTCCTTTTCCTTTGTTCCTTTTGATTTTGAGCCACAGTCAGTAGTACTCAGGGTTTACTGCTTTCAGTGTTTGAGGGACCATAAGGATACCAGGATCAAAACCCAAGTTTTGCCTTGCCACATGCAAGGCAAATAGTCAACCAGCTGTAATCTCTCTTTATCCTCAAAGACATTTTGTTTTTCACTGCTTGGTTTTACCCATATATAATGCATACAAAATAATAAACTGTCATTGTGACTGTCATCCCCTTCTCATCAATTTGCTCAGGTGGGCACCAGTAATATCTCTATTGTGAGACTTGTTGTTACTGGTTTTGGCATATCAAATATGCCTTGGGTAGCTTGCCAGGTTCTGCCATGTGGGCTACATACTCTTGATAGCTTGCCAGGCTCTCCAAGAGGGGCAGAGCAATTGAACTGGGGTTGGCTGCATGCAAGTCAAGTGCCCTACCCACTATGCTATAGGTCCAGGCCAAAATAACAAAATGCAAGAGAAAAATACAATAACAAAGAAAAAGCTGTAAATGACTGATGTTGTAATGAGGATTATAGATAGTTGAGAAAAGAAATAATCAATTTAATAACACTTCTAATTTATTTACATATTATAAATATTACATATTATTATTATAAATATGTATTTATAATAATAAATAAAACATATTATAAATAAAAAAGAGGTAAATCTAGCTCTTCAAGGATGTTTTATAAATTAAAATATCAAGTTTTATGACCAGACAGAATTCTTAGTTAAAAAGGAATGTTTTGAAGCACCAATAATCAGAGTTTATACTCAATATGGAAATATGTATAAATGATTCAATTGTATTTATTTTGAGAAGAGAAAAAATTATTGTTCCAGCAACAGACTAAGACTACTTTCTACCATGTAACAATTTATTAAATATCACAGAAAAAACTATTTGTTATGAGTTGTATTTTCTAATAACCATCTGACTATAGTGTGATATTGAATGTTTTCTCTCTTTTAACAGGAGTGTCTGGAGAAAATGTGTAGGTGAAAAGTACCATAAAACCCCAGAAACAATATTGGACTGACCTTTAAAGAAGGCTGTGACACACAAGAGCAAATCCAGAAGAGAAGGCTTAGCATTCAGTCAACAAAACTTTCTTCTCTGAATGCCAAGAAAGTTCTGACATATTCTACTGTAATTAAGAATAAAAGAAACAAAGATAAACAAGTCAGAACTAAAATTACAAAGCTAGAAAACAAGTTATGACAATATTTAATAAGCTTAATTAAACTTTAGTATACATCATCCTTACTATACTCAAATTTTTCCCCAGTCAAGATAATTTTTCAAAGCATCTTTAAAGACAGTTCTGACTTTTAAGTAAAAACTTGACATATTCCTCCTTAGCGTTATCTTACATATTTATCTTGCTTCTGTCACTTACCTTTTGTTGTCTCCCCATCTGAAGGAAATGTTTGAACTCTTATTGAAAATACTCTGCAGCAATATATTAACCACTGACATTCAAGAATTCATAATTTGTTTTGTTTGAGATTTCAGTATCCCTGACCTATAGACAGATAGAAAGGTACTATTATTTAGGAAAAACTAAAAGTTATGCTGCCTTTTGCTAGTGTTTTTCTGATTATGGGTAAGCTAGGCCTGTAATTTTTATGGTGATTTTTTTCAAGGAAACAGTTTTTTTTTAATTAGGTTATTCTTAGAGCCTCTACCCCATTTTGATAGAATCACTTTGGGATACACAGTTATCCTCATAGGGCTACCTATAATTTTAAGTGAAAATCAGTCAGGCTTTTCTTGTATTCTAATGTTCCTACTATTAAAAAGAAAATATCTCTAGGACCTTAAATATCTGTTGCAGACACTTCAAAGTAAAGTTCTATGTTACCACCTAACACTTTGCCTCTGCTATAGAAAAAGGGAACTTAATTCACTGTTGATGGATTGTTGTTTGCTTCAGTCTTATAATGGAAAGTGGTGTGGAGACTTCTCCAAAAACAAAGACCAGAAATTCCATATGGCCCAGTAATTGCCTCCTGGGCATCTACCCAAGAACATGAACACACTAATTCACAAGAATAAATGCAGACCTATGTTCATTACAGTGCTAATACAATAGCCAAAGTGCCCAACAACAGACGAGTGGATAATGAAATTGTGGTATATAGATACAAAGTAATTCTACTCAGCTGCACTCATTTGTGGAGTATAGAATAACATCACATGAGGCTGACACCCAAGGACAGTGGTTATGAGGGTCAGGGGGATTGCCCCATAGTTGGAAGACTGCTTCATGAGTGGAACGGAAAAGTCATATGGAATAGAGAAGGGATCACTGAGAAAATGATGGCTGGAGGAACCAGTTGCATGCTGGATTGGAGATGTATGCCGAAAGCAGATAATGAACCAAACATTATGACCTCTCAGTTTCTGTGTTGCAAGTCATAATACCCAAAGTACAGCGAGAGTATGGGGAATATTGTCTGTCATGGAGGCAGGGGGAGGGTGGAAAAGGGGTGTATACTGGGGATATTGGTGGTGGGGAATGTATACTGGTGGAGGCATGGGTGTTTGATCATTGTGTAATTGTAACCCAAACATGAAAGCCTGTAACTATCTCACAGTGATGCAATAAAATTTATAAAAAAAATTAAAATAAAAAGAAAATTAATACATCCACCACGTCAAAAAAATAAAATTCTACTCAGCTATGAGAAAAGATAAAAATATACCTAACATACGCATATGCTGCCTGAGCTCATGTACTGCTTGTGCCCACGTGGCTGAGCACATGTGGTGCCCGAGCACATGTGTCACCCGCATCTCCCCCCCTTGAGATGTGTACTTTCATGCTTTCGAGTCCAGTGCTAGGATGTGTGTAGAGCTTCCTCCACCCTTGGAGAAGCCCGCATTCTTTCTTGAGCCCGTTACTCCTACTGTTTTTTCCTTTCCACTTATCCCTTCCTCCTTCCCTCAGAAACCTCTAAATAAAATCTATTTACTTCAAATATATATATATATATATATATATATATATACCTAACCTAACACTACAAACTGGATGAAGGTATCATGCTTGGAAGGTATCATGCTAAGTAATGTCCAAGAAGGAAAAAGACAAAAACTGGATAAGCTCACTAATAGGTGGAGTATAAAGCAACAAAACAAGCTACTAGACAATACCCAGTGAAAAAAAGAACCCTGAGTTATAGCCAACAAAACAGTGAGCTGAGGATGACGTGGACATGGGGAGAGGCAGTGATGTCTTTGAAAGAGACCTTGGAACAGTGGTCGATTTATTGACACTGTAGTGGTGGGGATGATGTAGTAACAGCGTAGTTAAATAATAATAATAATATAGGAACGTTTGTAAGCATGCTGTCTCAATAAAAGTAGCTAGAAAAAAACTAAATGAGTAAACTTAAGGGCCTAGATTTTCTTCAAGTGACACAAGTCTAAGTAATAAGAATTCACGTAACAATGTGGTTTGTCTTATATAATGACTTCCATAAATAAGAAAAAAATTGCATACAAATACATCATGACACTGGTAGGAAATGGTGGAGGTGCAGAGAAATGGTAGCCTATATATGTCTTGTAATTTGGCTTTCATCTTCTTTGAGCCCCACTGCATTTCTTATTTAAACCTTCCTTTATTTATTTTTTTTAAATTTTTATTTTTAATTAGTGAATCACCGTGAGGGTACAGTTACAGATTTATACATTTTTGTGCTCATGTTTCTCCCTTACAAAGTTCGAGAACCCATCCCTTCACCAGTGCCCATTCTCCACCATCAGTAAACCCAGCATCCCTCCCACCCTACCCAGTCCCGTCTCCACCCACCCCAGACTGCCACTATGGCAGGGTATTCCCTTTCATTCTCTCTCTCTGATTAGGTGTTGTGGTTTGCAATAAAGTTGTTGAGTGGCCATTGTGTTTAGTCTCTAGTCTACATTCAGCATGCATCACCCCTCCCCCACATGACCTCCAACCACATTTTACTTGGTGTTCCCTTCTCTGAGTTGCCCAGAATGAGAGACCAGCCTCCAAGCCATGAAGTCAACCTCCTAGTACTTATTTCTACTATTCTTGGGTGTTAGACTACTAGTCTATTATTCTATATTCCACAGATGAGTGCAATCTTTCTATGTCTGTCTCTCTCTTTCTGACTCATTTCACTTAGCATGATACTTTCCATGCGGATCCACTTATATGCAAACTTCATGACCTCATTTTTTCTAACAGCTGCATAGTATTCCATTGTATAGATGTACCAAAGTTTCTTCAACCAGTCATCTGTTCTAGGGCACTCGGGTTTTTTCCAGATTCTGGCTATTGTAAACAGTGCTGCAATGATCATATAAGTGCAGATGTCATTTCGACTATACTTTTTTGCTCCCCTGGGATATTTAAACCTTCCTTTAAATTGTCTTGTTCTTTTTCATCATGGGATGCATTTCTTATGGTTATGTTAGTTCTAGCTGCAATACTCTGATATTTTATCAGCACTTAGAGAGCCATTTAATCTTAGGATTAAAAGAAAACTTGATTTAGAAATATATTATTATTGGGAAAAAGGAATTTTTCAAATAACACTTATTTTATGTTTTGGTAGAATAAACAAATATATTTATTAATGTTGCAAATATGGAAGATTTAAAAAAATAAATAGCACTGTAACCCTATTGTTCATCGATTTGCTTGATCGGTCACCAGTAATGTCTCCATTGTGAGACTTGTTGTCACTGTTTTTGGTACATTGAATATGCCAAGGGTAGCTTGCCAAGCTGTGCTGTGTGGGCGGGATACTCTTGGTAGTTTGCCTGGCTCTCTGAGAGAGACAGAGGAATTGTACCCTGGTCAACCGTGTGCAAGGCAAACTCCCTACCTGCTGTGCTATCACTCCAGTGCAGCCAAATAGGAAAAAAAAAACTAAAACTAAATATATGGTAAACAAAAGAAATAAGCAATGGAGTTCAATAATCAAAACGCAAGACAATTAAACCATTTTGTCCCAATTAAGAGACATTTATTAATGTCGAGGTGAGTTGTTAATGTTGTTGGAGTATACTGGAACAGGGATAGAGCAGGAAAATATTGCAGTAAAAGATACAAAGATATTTGCAAGAGAACAGTCTGATGTAGGCAAGTATTCAGGGAAGAGGCTTCATGGGATTTCTAGGATGTAATAGAACCAATAGTGCAAAGGCTACAAACACCAGAATCAGGCTGACAAGACCCTCACTTAATGCCAGTAGCAGATGCAGAAAAGGCTGCACACCCTCTGAGAAAGCTCCAGCAAGAACAAAAGAAAGGAATTTCAAAGAGAACCATAGACTTCTCCCTCCTCTACTCCCTTGGAAACCACTCTAGCAACAGACTGTGACCTAGCTGGAAAGACCCCACGTGAGGGAAGGTTGGAGAAACCCTATAAAAGCCACCTTGTTTCCAAGCCATGGAGCAAGGAAACCAGGTGAGGGAAAAGGCAGCTCAGATAGAGAAGGGAACACCAAGTAAAGAATGTTGGTAGGATCCATTCAGGTTGAAAGATGTGTGCCAAAAGTAGACTATAGAATGAACATGATGGCCACTCAATACCTCTATTGCAAACTGCAACACCAAAAAGGAGAGAGAACAAGAGGGAATGCCCTGCTGCAGAAGCAGGATGGAGAGGTGGGGGATGGGAAGGAGGTGGTAAAAGGGATATTGGAAATATTGGTGGAGGAGAATGGGCACTGGTGAAGTGAAGTGTAAACAATCATTGTATGACTAAAATGCAAGCACAAAAGTTCATAAGTTTGTAACTATACCCCACGGTGATTCACTAAAAATAATTTTAAATTAATAAATAAATATGATCAGACTCGCGGGACTGGGACACATCCAAGCTGCGGGGGGGCACTGGAGTGGGGCGGCGCCAGCCCAACCTCCAAGTGGTCCCGGCCGCCGGAAGTCACGCCCTCGACTCACCCTCGGTGCCATCTTGCCACATTCAACAGAGAAGAGGCCAGGCATTCTGGTGAGCAACGCGGCCAGAGAAATGCTCCAGGCCAACCGGGCCAACAACACCGGGGATCCAGACGGAGGAGGTGCAGCCAGCACACCTTCTCCAGATGGAGCCCTGGCGACACTGAGCAGCAACTAACAGGGCTCCGGCTTGCGGGACTGGGACACATCCAAACTGCCTGGCCGCTAACGCGGCCGCTAGACCTTTTCTAAAAACTGAAAACATACAATCTTTTAATGGAAAACCAATTATCAAATGCTTCCTTAGTAGGACTGTCTTTCTTGGGTGGAAACTCCAACAAAAATAGTGAGTTTTGTTTTGCAATATGGAACGTAATCAAGGTAAAGAGAAAATGAAGTGAAATTCATCAGTTATACAGTTGGG